>CM028364.1:20629618-20662253 GCA_016624345.1 Platycodon grandiflorus | reverse complement strand
CAAAGAAAACAAACAAGCCTAGAATATAGGAAATTGGTTGAAGTTGTTGAGGTATTCTCGCCACAATGTTGGTTTGAAGAGATAAGGATCCCTTGCTGGCTTTGCTTGATGAAGAAACGTTTGTTGACTCGATCCTTTATCTGGTGACATTCTTCCTAAAAAATAGGTTGTAATGTAACAATAATTCAACTGCAAAATGTCAAGGTGCGTAGGAGAGCTCAAGTTGTAAGTGTCAAGATGATATATGTAAGTTGTAAACAAGTTGATAAAAATGTAGGCCAACAATTGCCCCCAAACTTTTCAAATTTTTCAAAAGAATATAAAGAGACAAAATTTAAAAGTTTGCAAAACAATGACAACGTACGGCGGTTTTATTAATGCAAAAGGTAACGATGGGACGGTTTTGCGTATTCTCAAGCGGAAAAAAGGTTATACTCGATGTTTTGAAATTGTACAAGCCTCACAACTTCTTTGTGAACAGACGAGCCTTCTCCAACTCTTTCTCTCTCGGTCTTGCTTACCAAAAGGGTTTCCTTCCGAGGAGAAAACCGTGAAGCGTGTGAAGAAAAATCAAGTAACAACTCCGGTGAGTTCTCGTCTTCTCTCAATTCCTTGTTTGCTATTTTCTCAAGTTGAAAAAGATGGGAAAAAGAAGATATGCATAATCGAAAGCGAAGAGGTTTACCGGAGGGTTTTCGACCAGAATCTATTAAAAGAACCGAGAAAGAAAAATGTTCAATTTCGAAGCAGATCGGAAGTTGTTAGGAAAATCACGCCTTGCCCCTTGAAGCCGTTCTATTCACCCATCCTTCCCTTACCTCCGAATGCTATTCCCAGGTGGGTATGTCTTCCCGAATACCCTTTCACTATTGGCCTTAAATTCCCATTTCTGTCATAATCACCAGGTTTTGCTTCTACGAAGCTAAATTACGCCCAACTCATGCCACGGGGTTGGCGTGCCTTCAAACCTAGTTAGGTAGGGATGAAATAGGTTTGGTTGTAGATTTAGAGGAGTTTGCTTATACTTGCGAGATAAGAGGTTTTGGCCTGGGAAGATTTTGTTTTAGGGTAAAAGTGGGGGTGAGCCCATCTTGATCTCTAACAATGACCTGCGATCGGGGGTGGAGAAATCGTTTCTTCTTTGTTAGGAAAGACGGCTGAGTCAAGAGGGTGGTGTAATTCAAAAATGGAGGTCTCAAGGTAGAGGAATTTTCCTCGACTTTATTCATCTACAAGTTTTATACATCTTAATCCTTAACACCTTGAATTTCCTTTGTAGAAGTTGCCAAACTCGGTGTTACGTTCCCGAACAAGCGGATCTGAGGCTAACGTGAAGAAAATATTTGAATTAGACCACGCTCTCGGGTCTTTTAAGGCATTCCATTTTGTTCTCCCCAGGAAAAATTGAAGAAGAGACTCCAGTTAAGCCTATCAAGATGTCCACGAGGTTTGATCTAAGTTCTTGCTCATCTATGATGTTCTGTTTCTCCAAGTTTTCTTAACTCCTTGTCTTCTTCTTACGGCAACTACTCGTTCTAAAGCACTCGTCAGCCTTTGCGACTTGCTTCTTGGAGCTAAGGCAAGAAGGTCTTCACGGAAGGACAACAAGCTTCCCCTCCGGTATCTATGGCTTCCGCTCGTCTCGAAGAATAAAGAAGAATCAAAGAAAAGAAAGCTGGTGGAATGCGAAGATGCGATGCAAGTGATATTCGGATGGTGAAAGAACAAGGGAAAAGTTTGTTGTGGTAATGAAGGATTTTGCGGATAAGGTAATAATGTGTACACCTTGAACTATGTACCAAAGGATTTCATAAAGTACTAATATTCTTTCTTACAGCTCTCGGGTATGACTCCTATCATGGATCAAGTTGCCATTCGAAGATCAAGGCGGCTAGGAGCGGTGTTGAGGCCGAAGAGGCACGAAAGGAGGTGAAGGCAAGTCTTTGGAGAGATAAGCAAGTTGAAGAAGGAAATTAAAATGCGGTAATGAAATAGTGAAGTTAAGGAAGGAATTGGCGGATGCTTGTCTTTGAAAGGTTGACGGAGAACGAGGCTCACGTCAAGGAGCTTGAAGGCTGCTCGAGAGGATTTCAAATTTAATGCCACCAAAGCATTGCTCGAGACCAGTTCAGATGATGGAGGAAATGAAGAGTGGACACGCCGTGCATTGGGACCTCGAGGAAGAAAGAAAGACCTTGGAGGATTTCATCGGTGAACCGGTGGATGCGGAGGAGGTAAATTCTCCGGCCTTAGGAGTTGATTGAGGATGCCAACAAAGTCTGAGAAGCGGTATGGTGGGGAAACAAATTGAAGCGATCAAGAAAAACGGACGTAACAGAGCGGCGGTAGGCCAAATGTTGACAAAGTTTGAATATTTTAGGATTTGGAGGTAACAAAACAATTTATGCTTTTATTCGTTGGTCATGTAACACTGCTCATAAGAGCAAACAATCTATTTAGGGGTACTAGGTTGGTCTAGTACTCCATGCTTTTCATAGGTTGATAGGATTTGTTGGCTTAACCAACTCATCCACTAATCTTGGGAACATTTGAACTTTTATTGAAGTAATCTAGGTTTCTTTTAGAAACACTTGCTTGTGTTAGCAGATAAGAATGTTTACGATTTAAGCAATAGGTAACATGTTAATGTTACAACCAATAGTCACATCTTGTATAGATGTGAAATCGTGCGCACGGGCGAAGGTGTAGAAACCTTAACTCTTTAGAAAAGATGTAAATCTTTTAACCAAAATGTACCTTTGATTAGAGGTAAGTCGTTTGAAGAGATAGAACAAGTATCGGCCGTCTGGCGTGTCAACATGTTCCATCCCTCTCCAGCTAAAGTCACAACATGTTGGAGCCGTCTTGGCGTGTTCACATGTTGGACTTCTTCGTCTCAGGTCTGAACATGTTGGGCCGTCTGGCGTGTTAACATGTTCAACCTCTCCATTTTAGGTCTCAACATGTTCGAGCCGCATGGCGTATTAACATGTTGAGCCTACTGCTAGTATACCTTGCAAAACAAATTCATGTTAGGGTTGGGTGTTAGCATAGCCAACACCCCTCCGATGCTTAAGTTAGTAAGGGTTTTAATAAAATTGAGGATGAAAACGCATAAATGAACTTGAAATAAATTAACTCATACCCGAGAAGTCTAGTTGTTAACTACTTGACTTACATAAAATAGAGCTTTAAATGAATGGCATTCCAACTCCTAGGACCCCGTCTCCACTTGGGGTTGACAACCAAGATGCACCTTTGCCAGCCAAAGATCAATGAGATATGGTCCCTCCCACTTGGGCCAATTTACTCGCATTCAGCTCTCTAGTATTTTGAAATACTTTTCTCAAAACTAAATCACCAACCTGGAACCTTCTTATTCGACATTCTTGTTGTAGGCTCTAGCAATCCGTTGTTGATAGGTCGCCATTCTTATCTTGGCTAAATCCCGATCTCATCAATTGTATCTAGATCTTGGGTTAACAAGATGTTATTTTCATCTTGAGTTAACAAACCATACCTTGTGTTGGGATTGTTACCTCGATTGGAATTACAGGCTCCAAACACCAAAGAATATGGAGTTCTACCTGTGGCTCCTTTTGTAGTTGTTCTATCGAAAGTACAAGTGGTAATTCTTCACCCACTTTCCTTTCTTTTGATCTAGGCGTTTCTTCAAGTTGTTGACAATCAACTTGTTGCTTGACTCACTTGACCATTAGCTTGAGGATGGATGGTGTGGATGTGATCGCTTGATGCCCCAACGAGCACAAAAATCTCCATCTTTTACTTATGAATTGGGATCCATTATCACATATGATCTCGATGGTACAGAAGAACCCTAATAATATTCTTCTTTAAAAATGAAATTACCTCTTTGTCTCTTACTTGCACATAGGCCTCGCCTCGATCCATTTTGAGAAATAGTCGGTCATTGCTAACATGAACACTTTGCCTCCAGAGCCTTAGGCAACTTGCCCACAATATCCATGCCCCATTTCATGAAGGGCCAAGATGAAACAATAGGATGTAGAGGTTCAAAGTTGATGCAAGATGTTCTGTGCCTTTGGCAAAGGCGTCACATTTTTGTCGTAGCTCATAGCATCCTGACGCATTGTTGGCCGCAATAACCAGTCCGAGGGCCTTTGATGCCGTGCCTTTCCACCGAATGATTTCCACACGTTCCTCATGGATCTCCTTCACGAGTTCAACTTGTTCATTGTCAATACATCTCAAATAGTGTCTGCGAAAGATTTCTTGAACAAGACATTATCTATTAAAACAAAAGTTGAAGTACGCATTTTAAAGGATCTAGCATTCTTAACATCGTGGTATAGTTCCAAGTTGAAGGAACTCAATTATAGGTTGGGTCCAAGATGGACTTGTAACTTGTGTCCCATTAGACCGAGTCACTTCTTGAGTTTCTTCCACTTGGTCTATAGTGGGTATTTAACATAAATAATGGGGATATTAGTATGCAACATAGATTTGCAAGTTGATCCCAAGTTGGCCTCAGCTTCGTATTCTCTTCTAGGGACCTGCTCCATGAGAATGACAAAATTTTGAAGCCAAAGCTTTAACATGTTGAAGATATAGAGTCATTTTGGAATGTTTTGCCATGTAGCTGCCATTGAAATGGTTAGCGAGCAATTGAGAATCAACATATACATTTATATGAGTAATATTTAAACTTAAAGCAGAGTTAAACCCATGATTAAAGCCTCATACTCAGCTTCATTATTCGTCGCATTGAATTCACAGATACAACTTGAGGTATGATATCGCCTTGGGGACTTTAACGATTCCCAAGCCGATTCCTTTGGAATTTGAAGCTCCATCCGTATAAAGTGTCCAAAATCTAGGAGTTGTTTTACCTTCAAGCATTGTACCTCTTGTTCTACCTCGGGTTGCGAGACTTGGACTAAAATCGCTACGAAATCAGCTAGAGCTTGAGATTTGATAGGTTCCGGGCTCGTATGAAATGTCATATGTTAGCTTGACCGACCACTTGGCTAATCTTCCCGACATTTCGGAGTTCTCAACACACTTCTTATAGGATAATTAGTTCTAACAAGAATGGAATGTGTTTCAAAATAATGACGCAATTTTGTAGCGGCGTAGTTAAAGCTAAAATTAACTTTTCAAGATGAGAATACCTTGTTTCAAAGATCTAGTAGAGACTTACTTACATAATACATGTGATGCTGTTCACCTTGAATTTCTTTCACTAAGACCGCACTAACCGCATTCTCGATACGCCTAAATACAAGTAGAGGCGCTCACCACGTTCCGGTTTGGCAAGTAGGGAGACGTCATCAAGTATTCCTTAAGTTGTTTGAAGGCTGCCTCATGTTGATCACCCATTGGAATAGTTTATTCTTTCTTAACACTTCATAGAATAACTGCACTTATCGATGATTTAGATATAAATCTATTTAAGGCAGCTACTCTACCTGGTTAACCTTTGGACGTCTTTAATATTCTTGGGAGATTCCAAGTTGAGAATAGCTTTGATTTGTTCAGATGGCTTCAATTCCTCTCTTAGTCACCATATGGCCCAAGAACTTCCTCGCTTTAACACCAAAGTTGCACTTGCCGGATTGAGCTTCATGTTGAAAGCTTTCAAGATGTTAAATGCCTCAAAGAAGATGCTCCACGTGATCTTCAATATGCTTGGACTTGACTACCATATCATCTATGTAGACTTCCATCGTCTTGCCAAGTTGATCTTTGAACATCTTGTTTACCGCCTTTGATAAGTTGCCCCGCATTTTGAGACCAAATGGCATAGCAATATAACAATATATACCTTCGGAGTCATAAAGGCCGTATCTTCTTGGTCCGAGGGTTCCATTTGAATTTGTGAAATCCCGAGGACGCATCCATGAATGTCAAGATATCATGGCCACTGTCTCATCGACTAAAGAATCAATATGAGGAAGAGGAAATGGATCTTTCGGGCAGGCCTTGTTCAGTCCGTGAAGTCTACGCATACTCGCCACTTGCCATTCTTCTTCTCTACCACTACAACATTGGCCGCCCATCTTGGATATTGTACTTCCTTGATCATCTTGGCTTTCAAAAGCCTTTCAACTTCATCTTTAATAATGCGGTTGCGTTCATGGGCAAACTTTCTCCTTTTCTGGACAGACGAATAGTTGGATCAATATTTAACTTGTGAGTAATGACGTCCTTGCTTATTCCTGTCATATCTTCGTGCTTCCATGCAAACAGCATTTCGACTTTTCAAAACTCGATCGGCTCTTCCTCAACTTCGGTCGGAAGATGCTTCCAACTTGTACTGGGCCTCGTGATTTGCTTCATCAACGGAAACACTCTTCGTATCGTGCTCCACCGCTTCAATAACATCCCGGGCCTTTTTCTTTAATTGCTATGCAGACGAGGACCGAACTTGCCTTCATGTTGACCTTGTAGCACTCTTTAAAGCTGCGATTGCCCTTCAACTTGGCTACACCCCAAGGAGTTGGGAACTTGACACACGGTGATAGGTTGACGGCACGGCTTTCATGTTGTGGATCCACGGCCTACCTAAAATGACATTGTACGAAGAAGAACATTCGATTACACGAATCTTTCCATAGAATTCATACCTTCCAGATAGAGGCAACTTGATTTCTCCAACTGTCTGTTTTATTTCGCCACCGAACCCTACTAGTACGGATGAATTCCTCACAACTTCGATAAAGGAATGCCCATCTCTTGCGAGCATGGGTAAAGATTATATTAACGAGCTACCACCATCAATAAGGATCCTCTTGACCATACAATTAGCTATCTGAACTTGGACAACTAGACCATCATGATGGGGGTCCAGCGTGTTATCCTTGTCTTCATCTTCGAAGGAGATAACTTGACCATCTGTGAAGTCGCGGCATCTTGAAGGCGCTTCGATGATCCTCCTTTGAGCTCTTGGCATGACGCTTGCGAATAAGTTGTACCACAAATATAGGATCCACCGAAATAACATTTACTACCTTGGTGGCCGGAGGAGGTATAACTTTCTCGGAGTGCCCACGAATCGGGTTCTTTGGATTCACTTCGACCCTCTTCTTACCCAACAGATCCTTGAGGAGTCCTTTTGACAATAAATGAGCAATCTCCTTCCTCAAGGCGAAACAATTTTCGTAGTATGCCCGAATTCCTCATGAAATGCACACCACTTGGACTTATCCTTCCAAGTTGTGGGCTTGTCACTTTTCTTAGGCCATCTTGCTCTATCTCCAAGATTCTCCATGGCGCAAAGAACTCCGCAATATCCACGAAAAGCAATAGTCGAAATTCTAGGGTAGTCATTATCATCTCCATCTTGATCATCATCTACAAAATGGACTTTAGAAGATTCAGATTTAACGGGGTTTGCCCCCTATGCTTATAATGATGGGAGTCGATTTTGTCCGATGGCTCAAATAGAGGGTCCTTCCAATTGACTTTTCCATTGCTAGACTGTCCTCCTCCAATCGGATGAATCGTAAGGCTCGGTCCTTATTTCTTCAAGTTGTTTGGCGGGTGTCATCACCACTCATTATAAAATGGAGAGTTCTTTCTCGGGCCAATACGGAATGCTTCGGTAGGCGTGGACATATCCAGATTGGGTATGGTCACTGCTTCTTTATTAAACCTGTGCAAATATTCCTTAAGACTCTCATTAGGTTGCACATCAGGGTCGCCGGTCAACTTGTCGAACGCCCTGTTGCATGAAAATTGATTAGTGAACATGCGACAAGTTGAGCATAGGAAGAAATAGAGTTAAGAGGAAGTCCTGTTAGCCATTTTAAAGCTGGTCCCGATAGAGTTGAGCCAAAGCCCCCGCAAAAACATCTTTAAAAACGGGGGATACTTATAATGTCCATTGATTCTTGATACAAACACATGTTCTCTGGATCAGACTTCCATCATACTTCTTCATATGAGGGACTGAAAATTTCTTTGGGATTTCCACATTAGCTATGGCTGGAACAAAACGGGATTCGTTGTAGCAAGTTGGGGAAATTTGGTGATGAGGCAAGTTGACTCCGGCACACCTCGAAGCAATTCCTTTATGGTTTGCATTTCCCTAATAAGTTGGCTTTCGCAAAGAGAATTATTATTAAACGGGATGCGAAGCGTCAAAAGTATTAAAGAAACTCCTGTTTGCCCCATCGAGGGTGCGGCATAGGTATAGCAAGACGTCAACACAGGTTGGCTAGTTGTAAAGTTGAACCGTGGCCTCGAGGTTGGAATTGACGTCATGATTGTACTTTCTGGTAAGGTACTAGACATAGGGATATCTCCAACATGGCTTGGTCTGTACTGCACCAAACAAAGATCTAGGATGCAAAGGTGAAAATGGAGTAGATGTTTGAGTTTCAGTTTGTTTTCCTTTACGCATGGAATCAATGGCATTGAGTATCATAGTGTTTGTATGCTCTTGAGCGTCCAACTGGTCAGTCACTTTTTTCAATATCGTGACCATGTTAGACATTAGCTCCATATTGGCAGCTTCCGGATTTGAAGACGGATTGCCTGAGATACCGAACGGGAAGTGGTGGTTCCTCTCACCAAGACTACCAGGACGATGGATTGGCCATTTCTATATAAATAATCAAAGTGTCCCACGGATGGCGCCAAATTGTTTTGGTCAAATTTCAACAAGGAATACAAATGACAAGAAAGATGACAAAAATGGTTTAAATCTGGGTACAATGATTATGAAATGTGATAGAAATGAACTCAAAGGATTTTGTTAACTAGGGAAAGCCCTTGAACAACTTGTTCGCCGGCACAAAACCCCGGGAGGTTTTAGGGAACCTGCCTTGACCAAGTGATTGATTAACCAAGTTGAATACAAGACTAAGAGCGTATACTAGGGAGCTTAAGCTAGTGAGAATGTGTGTGTAAAATACATGTGTTCCTCCCTTTTTATACCTCAAATGCAAAGAAAACAAACAAGCCTAGAATATAGGAAATTGGTTGAAGTTGTTGAGGTATTCTCGCCACAATGTTGGTTTGAAGAGATAAGGATCCCTTGCTGGCTTTGCTTGATGAAGAAATGTTTGTTGACTCAGTCTCCTTTATCTGGTGACATTCTTCCTAAAAAATAGGTTGTAATGTAACAATAATTCAACCTGCAAAAAATGTCAAGGTGCAGTAGGAGAGCTCAAGTTGTAAGTGTCAAGATGATATATGTAAGTTGTAAACAAGTTGATAAAAAATGTAGGCCCAACATCTGCGAAGTTCTCTAATGAACTTGGAATCATTGCTCGAAGCTCCATTCCTAGTGGAACGTTTTCTTTCAAGAAACTCGACGACGCTGAAAAGGCTGCTATCTATGAGAGGATCAAGGTATACATTTTGATTATGAAAGAAGTTTTTACTTTTCTTAATATATCTTCTTTTTATTTTTTATAAAGCTATTCTTCACTTTACTTTTAACAGGATAGATTTAATTTGATTGAAGATGGCCCGCACGTAAAAAGGTGTATAGATACGATTCTTGCTAGCCGTTTAAGGGACCATGTGTGCAGGCTTCATAAAAAGTGGAAAAAGTTGATTGAGGATGGAATGTCATATGCAGAGGCACGACATAATCCTCCCGAAGGGGTGGAGGTAAAAGATTGGGAAAGTCGTTGTGATAGGTGGTCGGATGAGGAGTATCAGGTATGTTTTAATTTTTTTTCTTTTGACTTTTTGCCATGGTTTATATTAGAAATCTTTCACTTTCCGTTAATTGTTTATTACTATTTCACAATACTGGAGGTTTGTTTTTTAATGTCTTTTTGCCATGGTCAGTTATTTATTTATTTTAAATGCAGCAAAAATGTTTCAAGAATGCCAAAAACAGAGCCAAGAATAATCTAAACCACGTGATGGGCTCCATGTCATATGTGGTAGCCCGTAACGAAACGGTACCCATTTTCTCTCATATTGCCATTTGTTCTTTATTCGTATGAGACACTAAAATAGTTGAATTTGAAATGACAGGGAACCACCGAGTAGAATTTTATGGAAAATGTTATGGGGGCCCTAAAATGAATGATTTCAAGTCCGAATCAAAGAAAGGAGAATTATGTAAGTACAAAAATTATTATGTTTGGTCTTTACTATTTTAATTTCTTCCATTTATGGTCTATCATTCCTATTTGAAGTAGTATATTTCTTTTAGAATAATTATTATATTAATGGTATTGCTACTAAGAATATGCAATGTGTGAAGGAGTCATATCCGAAATGGCGCGATGATATCGCCGAGACCGTCCTCGGCAAGAGGTCCGGACGCATAGGTCTTGGGTTCGGCCCTAGGCCGAGAAGTCCAACTCACTTCGGGATCCTCTTCTAGAATACATGAAGAGTTGGAGTCGCTTGTCCGCACACAACAAGAGCAACTAAAATCTCAAGACGAGGAGCTAAAATCTCAAGCCGTGAAGCTAAAATCTCAAGATGACAAGATTAAAAAATTAGAAGAGTTGGTTGCCAAGTTGATCGAGGATCGAAATGCTTGTACATAGTTCATGGTTAGTATATCATAAGATCTTAGCTATACCATAAGATCTTAGCTTTTGGTATACCATAAGATCTTAGCTTTTGGTAAATACACAAGTATATAGTTCATGGTTAGTATATCATAAGATCTTAGATATACCATAAGATCTTAGCTTTTGGTATACCATAAGATCTTAGCTTTTGGTAAATACACAAGTATATTAAGGATAGAGTGGTATTTTGCATAACTTCACACTTCGTCACTTCTTTTGTATTGGAGGTGAAGGGTTTTATGTTTCGTGAAACGGGTAGATTTTTGTGTAGAGCTACTCGACTCTTATAGTTCGATTGCAAAAGTTATTGTAAAGCTTGGGAATATGAATATGGGCAATGTTAATTGAACCCGATATTATTGCTTTGGTCATTTTATAAATTGCTTTTTAAAGATGCATGCACCACTTAGGTAACTAACCCTTTTAACTCCGCCAATGTAATTGCTATATATAGCATTGCATTGCCGGTCCCAAGCCCGGATAAAGGAGGAGGGGAAAGGAGTTCACTTACCAGCTTAAGGTAATAAGACCATTCATTTCCTTTTTCTTGTTAACTTTTTATTCCTAGGCATAAGACCCTTCATTTCCTTTTTCTTTCTAATATTATTTGCTCGTTTTATTTTATTTTACGGTATGAGCTGGTCTATGCTCCCATGTATGGAATCGCTCATCTTCTTCTAGTATACCGCAAGAGGAGGGGAAAGGAGTTCACTTACCTACCGTAGTTTAAGGTAATAAGCTCTATCTCCCTTATCGAGTTGTGAACTTAGCATCGCATTTTTCTACGTTGGTCTTCCTCGAGAGCATGTAAACTCTTCGTATCTTTCTGCTTTGAGACTCATTAGCAATACTAGCATCTCCTTCCATCACGTCGACCTTGAGCAAAAGAGCATGAAAGACAAAAACCTGGTGAGTATATACTCACTGTATTTGTCTTTCATGCTTTGTACTCTTCACCAACATGAAAGACTCGGGTTCGTATATATGTTGGTGCTCAAGGTCGACTTTGATGGGGAGATGTTAGTAGTGCTAATGAGTCCGGCAGAAAAGACAGATATGAAGAGTTTATTGATGTAAAAGAAGACGACGAAAGTAGGAAAATACGATGCTAAGTTCACAACTAAGATAACGGGAGATAGAGCTTATTACCTTAAACTACTGTAGGTATGAGCTTATTTTGGCCGATTCCATTAGGTTCCATTTTTATGCTCATGGTAAGCTTTGAAGTTCTTTTATATACTTGTATTTTGTATTTTGTTGACCATTAACTGAATGAATGCATGTATATATAGGCAAACTATTGGCGTTGTTAAAAGTCTTTTTTGTTGTAGTGATAGTGACATCTACCTTGTGCTGGTCTGTTATGGTTGCTCTGCATTTGGTTTAGTAGGTGATGAAAGTGCCATACCACTTGCTTAGTTAATGTAGATATTGTGTTTTTTGAATTCAAACATTCTTGGTTCTTGTGGTTCTTTGTTTAGTACTGTTTTTCTTTCCAATTACTCCCATGTTTCTTTTCACTTTTGACAGTTTTTGTATTTATTGGAGTCGAGAGTTTTTTTTAAATAACTGGACTGTTTTTTCTCCGTTCCAGGTCCTCGCCGCGAAGTCACCAGCCCTATTTGACTTCCACGAGGATCTTGTTAGCCTAAAGCATCCACAAAGGTTTGCTTTCTATCTATAACTTTGAGACTCATAACAGATATACTTCGTAGAAACTGGTTAAACGGAATGGCCTCCTTGCAGATACAATTGAAGTATTTAGCAGAAGAAATGCAAGCTATTATCAAGGGGTTGGAAAAGGTGAAGCAGGAACTGAATGCATCCGAAAATGATGGCCCCGATCGAAGTTTTCCGTAAGGTATGCGAGACATCTTTTGCAATTTTTTGCTTTCTAGATTATTTTTGATATTTATCATTGCATATACTACCACTTGGGCACATAGTTCTGTTTATTCAATAATCTTTAAACTTAAAGAATAATGGAAGCCCACCAATACACTGAAACAAGTTTAAGCAACAGGGAAAGAGAAGAAAGGGAAAATAGATCTTCTTTGCCTAATTCGAAGTTAAACTTTGCACAAAAGTTCTGGCAAATATCAATTATTTGTCTTTTCCTCAATTGAGATGTCTTTCCAGAAAAGTAATTGCATTTTTCATTTTTCCTCAATTGAGATGTCTTTTCCTCAATTTTATTAAAGTGGTTAGTCTTGAAAATTTGTTGCTTCTTAATTAATTAAGATTGAAACATGGATGCTTTAGGCTAAATTGTTTGTTGGGGTGCCCTCGTTTGATGGGTGTGCACCATTGTCCTGCTTTTCCAAAACCAAACTTACCCGTTTCTTTTAAATTTTGATATCGGTCACTCCATATGGCACCCATATAACCAATATGATTTCGGTTCAAATCTATGTTTAAAATGGCAACTAGACGAGATTCTTAAGTAAAGGGTATTTCGATGTATTTGGTTTATGTTTGAGAAGTTCGATCGATCCTTAATTAAAGGAAAAGTTTGGAAGATGATTCGACTTCGGCTTCTTTCAAGAAATGGAACTTTTAATGCGGGGCAAACTATTTATGATTTCACCTCTTGGGTTGACCGGTTTGTCAACCAAGTATTTTCCTTGTAAGTTTGTTTTCATCTCTGGGTACCTAATACCTATTTAAACTATTTATGATCGACGTGATTGCGTTGCCCAACATTGAATAAGATAATGACATTTTAATTGTTGGATGCGAGACTAACCGAGGATATGCTTTCTAAATGTCATCGATGAAGTTATCGAAGTTTGTTTTACAATAAAAACAATGATTCACTTATTACGCTTTCAATATATGCTTGATTTAGTTCCTTGAAATGCAGAACTACGAGGATTGAGTATGTGAAACTTATCTACAGATTTGGACTTGCTCTTTGTCTTATACTTTGCCTAATATTGGATCACGATTTTCATGAACATAAAAATCAACTTTGCCTAATAAGTTTGTGGCGCATGTTATGATCGATTTTGGATCTTTCGTTATTATAATAAACCATGCTTTCCTCTAGGGATTCATTGTTTTATACTTTATCGTGTTATGTTTTCCAGCTCTAGGGATTCATTGTGTTATACTTTATCATGTTTTCTCTAGCTATTGTATTGAAGAAAGCAAGGATGACGAAGAAGGGGAATCGTGATGCCAATGTAGCGAATGCGGGTGTGATAGAAACTCTTGTAATCCTATCTGAAGATCTTGTCCAAGTGGTTGCCAAGGCATGTCATTGCCATTTTCGGTTGTTTTACTATTCTTCATCTTGTTTGACAACCTGTTAATATTTTTGTGGCTTTTAACAGAGAGTTACGCTTCCAGCGAAGGTTTTACCGAAATGTTACGGGGATCATACGTAAGCATTCTTGGTACTTTATCTTCATGCGAGTATACCGAGACACGTGCAAAGACCATGAAATATAGCAAGTCTCACGTTGATCGACAAAGACATCATTGAAAATAGGTAATGCCTTTCATCAAATCCTTTTCGATTTATTTATCAACTCGTTGAAATTGTAATGATCAACATTGAGTATATATACTTAGGATTGGGTGTTGATGTTGATATGCAATGGGACATTTTAGTTAGTTATTGACACTCCAATGCTACATGTTGAGCTAGTATATGACATATCTATCATTTGGTATGGGAAAGTTCGGTTTGATGGTTACTTGTTAGTTGAATACATTGTACCTCCTGTGAAATTTTAACTTGGTGTCTATTTCTGGTGGCGGCCGTAGAGGAGGAGGGTTGTGGTATGAACAATTGGATAAGCGCTAGGCACTCGATTTTGGTCTAGTACTTTTACTTGCCCATCTCGTGCGGAACTACATCTGTTATCCTAACTTGTTTTCGACATTCCTTGGCATAATCATCAAGGAGTACTGGAGGTCGATTTGTACATTGTGTGTTTATTGTTCTCTTCCAGAAGGAAATTTAAGTCTAAAACGGAATTTAGAAAAAAAATACCAAAACATAATGTGCGAATGGTATTGTATGTCCTCTTAATGAGGGGCATCTACAAGAGGGACATTAATTATGGATGGAGGGGGTGCGGAAAATATTAACCTGATACGTGGTTGGCAACAATCACTATTACAAAGGAAAATATTAGATGGTTAGCATTCACAAGTCACAACCACAATATAGAATATACTGTCTTTGGCAGAAGGGAAACATCCATATATTTGAGCATTCCCAGTCGTCCATTGAGCTAGTCCTATTTCTAACCAGTCAAGTGGTACAAAGTTTCTTTTGCACTGATATGACGTTTTCTAGAAATTTCTAGAATTGGTTAATCTGTGAAAATTGAGGTATTAGTTAGGAGATACTTGTTGTGTAGATAAACACCGTTCTTTGTGAAAACGCTGGTGGTATAATTGGCTTAAATGATAGCCATGTTTAGAAGGCTATGTCCTTCTTTCTAAACTGGTTTTATTCAGTTAAAGTATTATTAACCCAAATTTTTTAAAAAATTGAAGTCTTTGGACTGCACCCTTTATCTTGAATTCACATTCAGGCTTGTGGATCTGACCAATGATCATAACTCAACAAACTATGATTCTAACTTTTGGTGTTGTTATGTATCACTTTGGGTTTCGTCTATAGGAATACTATCTTTTATTGTAAGCAACAAGAAGGATATTGCTGAAAAGTTCCTATCTGAGTTCGTATAATCTCTTAGAGTTGTTAAAGAGGACTAGCAACATCATTGGTGCCGAGAACACTTTCTTCAATGTTTTTCAAATACTTGTTTACTTCACTCTGTTTTAAGGTTGACCAAAAAGGATCGGAATCTTATAGCTGCAGTATATATATGCGTCAAATTTCCATCGTAAACAAAGTTTTGTTAATGTGGTCCGTTGGTTGCGGGTATTCCTTGTCAACTGGTGCCTTAAATGAATTGGAGTACAATTTTCTCACTTGGTTATGTCTGGTTTTCTTTGTTTTTGGTTGATGAGTATATATTTGCTTGCCTTGTGCAAATTCTTTTCATTACAAAAAGTTTCGAAGCACTTGGAGGAAAGTAATCTGCGGCATCTTCGTTCTCTGGAAGTGTACCATATTATATTGCTAAATAATTTTTTATCTTATGGCAAACAACTTGTGCTATTCATGTAGCTTGTCTTATATTTAGAAATCTGTTTGAAACTTGGGAATGTGGAGATCAGACTTTATATGCCCTTATGACGTTTTTATATTCATTTTAACCTTTCATTAGTCTTAATAGAGATGCGACTGATGAAGCAATGTCCTCTCTTTCTATTGTCAATGCAGGTGCTCATCAAGAACCGAGAATGGGGCTGGCCATGGATTTACACCTCAGAGAATGAGTTACTCGAGCAATGTGCTTGAAGTTGAAAATAGGAATTTAGATGGTAGAGGTTCAAAGGTGAAGTTTCTGAAACTACGATTCCATTTGTAAATGATTTAATATAGGCCTAATTTCCATGAAGTTAATAGCTGGCATATGCGTCCATACCAAATGGAATAAATCATCTTTTTTACATCCTGTTTGTTCTTACATTTATATTTTCTAAATTTTCTTTTATTCAGATGCAGAAGGAAGAAGTATATAATATTCCAGTTAATGGGAGGTAAGCATTACTATTACTGAAACTTTCTTTCGTTTTCCTTATGTCTCATTAATGATCACTTCTATTCTACCCATTAAACTGTGAGTTGCTGCCCATTCTGAAATGTATTTTGCGTTGATAAATGAACACCTTGCGATCAGCTCATAAAATCTGTCTGGAATGCATTGAGATCACACCTGTAATTGCCATAATGGAATTCCTAATGATGGTGTCCGGTGTTCCATGGAAATACCTCGATCATGTTGAGAATGTATCGAATGTGTTCCCCTCTCATTAAGGTTATAATCTCATACTTAGATTCCTATGAATTGTTGTTGGCGACAGGTTGGAGATGACGGTCCACAAGGGAAACAAAAAATGGGGAGAAGTCGACTCTCAAAATGAGGAAATTGTATGTTAATATGGACATAAACTTAACTCATTGAGAGAAGGTGAATATTTTACTTCCTATTGATGTTAACATTGCAATAATATTTGGCTTTTTATTGTTTTTGCACGTGAAGTTCAAGGTTCAAACTCTAGATGTGAGTTCAATACTACTTATACTTCTTAATCGAGGAAATAATCTAATGAACTTGTTATTATAGACGATTTGTTTTGTCGATGTGCTCATCTTTACTATTAGTTTGCATTTGATACGTGTATAGCTTTATCGGTGGATTTTGAGATGGTTGACAGGTTGCTAGCCGCACGATGGATTGTCCATATTGATGGGGACACATTATACACTAAGTGACTTGGAAGTTAGAAGATACCTTTTCGTGGTTTCTATGAGTGGAAAAAAATTACTCATTTGTTAGTGAAAAAGAGTTCACTATTCATATTCTAAATGTTCCTAAAAATGTTTCCACTTTGAAATTAGAGGATCTTTTTATGTTACTTTTACTAATTTGTCCTTGTTTCTAAAAAATTAAAAAGGACATCCCCACTTCACCTCAGCTTTACGGGTAAAGGTGGAACGCAATATATATATGTGTGTGTGTGTGTGTGTGTGTGTGTGTGTGTGTGTGTTGTGTGTATTGTGGTCAATTGGATCTCCTTAATTTGTGTGCTCAATTATAGGGGACTCTTTTTTGAGAACGGAGGGAGTATAAAAACACCCATGTTATTTGCTATATCGCCATTTTGGATCGCCATTTTGGCTTTAACTACTTGTCCAAAGATATCTTTGATTTCATAGGGTACTAATCTATAGTGGCTAGGAGAATGAGTTTAAGGTTTTTCTTGAAAACACTTTCCTTTTTTTTTTTTAATCGCTCTATGAATGATTCAATATTTTCTCTTTTTTCCCTTTAGGTGATTGATTATAAAACTCAAGAAAGTAGGTTGTTCCCCTTGCTTGCTTGCTTATGCCTTCGATTTGTTGGCGAGTGGTTGAAATGGCTGTACACGGATGTGACTCAGAGGCTGCAAGCCAGTGACTTCTCAACTTTGCCGGAAGCTCATGCCTGTACAGAGTTAAATTTCTAACAAAACTTTTGATGACTGTTATGAGCCCCATTATAGTAGTTTGTCATTGATTTGTAACTAATCTAGTGATAATAGTTGCATTTTATGTCCTGGTTGTTTGTTATTGTTAGATCTTTGTCAACATTTTGGCTCGATTAAATTTGAGACCGAAATAATTGTATATCTTCGAACATGCGATCTTGAATGGTTGATGCAATCTATCCGCATTGGGACTGGAATGACATCACATGCTAATATACGAGCGAGGTAATCCATTTAACTAAAATGCTTGTTGGGGTGCCCTCGTTTGATAGGTGTGCACCATTATTGCATTGTTGAACGTAAATGCTTGTTGGGGTGCCCTCGTTTGATGGGTGTGCACCATTATTGCATTGTTGCATTGTTGAACGTAAATGCTTGTTGGGGTGCCCTCGTTTGATGGGTGTGCACCATTAATTATTGCATTGTTGCATATTGTTGAGTGTAAATGCTTGTTGGGGTGCCCTCGTTTGATGGGTGCGCACCATTATTTCATTGTTGCATTGTTGCATTGTTGAGCGTAAATGCTTAAAGGGGTGCATTGTTGAGCGTAAATGCTTAAAGGGGTGCTATAGAAATGACGGACTTTTGTTGTAAAAGATGACCGACTTTTATTGTTTAAGTAATCATAATGCATTATGACATTGCATATTTTCAGTTCTAATAGGATAAGTCACCCGATGTTCGAAGCTCATCTAATTTCTCGAAAATACAAATAGATAGCGATGTTTATCGAATTACAGGTCATTTGAAAATTAACTCTTTTGCCCGAGACGGGGAGCATGATAAAGTTTTAATCCTCCTTTTGGCTTTTTCAAAATACATCAACATTCATCTTGTTAATCACATCAATATCATTCATTTCTTGAGTGGTTGGTATTAAAAAATTAATGGGTGTGTTGATTTTGTTTACATGTAGGTTGCTGGCTTAAAGCCGAAGAAGAGGAAAGAAGGAGAGCTACGGAGGAGGTATAAGGTTACGTGCAAACAACTAGTGATGAAAAAGCTCGTTTATTTTGACTTTGTTAAGAATTAAATACAATAGTTTGGTGTTAGTTGATGACTTTAAAATTTTATGGATATGTAAAATAATATATATTCATATCTATGTGATGCAAGTTTTTCATATGATAATGGTTTAGTGAATCTATGTAGTGGGATATATAGTGATTATTCTCTATGAGTAATATTCGTAGTGAAATAGCAAAATATTTGCGACAAAACGAAATTCGTAGCAAAATAATAGGGCAATTGCGACGAAATGTTTTTGTAGCAAAAGAAGAGGGTAATTGTGATGAAAAATTTTCGTCTTGAAAGAATGGGGCAATTGCGACGAAATATTTTGTAGCAAAAGAAGAGGCAATTATGACAATATTTTGTAGTAGAAGAAGTAACAACTGCGATGAAATATTTTGTAGCGAAATAGAAGCAAACTGAGACGAAATATTTTGTAGCGAAATAGAAGTAAACTGCGACGAAATATTTTGTAGCGAAATAGAAGCAAACTGCGACGAAATATTTTGTAGCGAAATAGAAGCAAACTGCGACGAAATATTTTGTAGTAAAAGACCAGGTATTGGCGACGAATTTTTTCATAGCTAATCATAGCCTTTCTGCGACGAAATATATTGTAGCAGATAGAGTAGGCATCGGCGACGAAATATGTTGTAGTGAAAGAGGAGGTATTGGCGACGAAATATTTTGTAGCAAAAGACTAGGTATTGGCGACAATTTTTCATAGCTAATCATAGACTTTTGCGACTTTTGCATTTGCTACGGAAATTTTCGTAGCTAATTCATGACATTTGGCGACTGAAAATATTTTTTTTTCGTAGCTAATCAGAACCATTTAGCGACGCTTTTTTAGTATTTGCTACGAAAAATTTCGTAGCTGTTTCTCTCCATTTGGCGACGAAATGAGTATTTGCGACGAATTTCAGACTTGCTTTGGCTACAAGCGATTTCGTAGCAAAAGGACCCCATTTAGCGGCAAACGACTTTCGTAGCAATTGGCCTTTAGCGACGTCGCATAGGCGACGAAAATGCGACGAAAATGCTTTCGTCGCGAAAGGCCTTTAGCGACGAAAATGTGACATTTTGCGACGAAAATTTTCGTAGCTAAATGTCAAATTTCTTGTAGTGAGACCATGCGAGCTTGTCAACTTGGTAGCGGAAGATGCAGGACCAGTCCCGAGCTCCTTTGGGGAGGTCGGGTTGGAAGTGGTGATGAGTATATTTGGATCCCGAGCTGTAGTCCGAGCTCGGGATATGAGATCCTCTCATCCGAGCTCCAGGTAAGCATTGACCACGTGGCCCACGAGTGCCATGTGGAAGTTTGTATATTTTAGTATCTTCAGTTTGCCTTTTCCCAAACCGGCTCGCTCGCTCGCTCGCTCCAATTTTGATTTTTTCAATAGCAGCTAATTTAACACTCTATCTATCTATCTATCAGTATCTGAGGGTGAAAGTGATCATGTCATCACATCAGGAGGATATAACAAGCATTAATTATAGATTGTTGAAAGTCCACTATTACAGAGTTCTTCTTCGTCAAGGCAACCCAACTGTCTACGAACCCGTTCAGTGGTCGCCTTACAGTTTCTGAATCTGAAACCTGCAAGTTCATGTATACACTTCACTTTGTCCACTTGTATCCTTTTAGTTTGAACTATTACAGTTTTGCCACCCAACTTAAACAAACTACACTTAGACCCCTATGCTAATACAAATTTCTAAATCAATGGGGTCGGCCGTGCTGGGAGGCGCGTCGCAATGACAATTTGCCCTGCTATAAACTCGGACTTGTTTGTTACTCCCACGGTCCCGATAAATGTTCCTATTTTCTATTTTGGGATGTCCCAAATAATGTTCCTAAGGACTTTTTATCTACCTATTCTCTATCATTCTTCCTAATATACCCTTAAAGCTTCATTTAATATAACACATCCCAAACAAACTCAATTATTTAAAGTAGTTGAACTCAATTAATATTCATGGGTATTATGGTCAGAACACATTTTACAGCACATCATTAATTATGTTTCTTAATTCCTGTGTTTTATCCACTAGGAATATTTATTTGGGACGGAGGGAGTAACTATTTTTGTTTCACGTTTTTTTTCTTTTATTTCTGTTTTTAATTTTTGGTGAAAAATGAAAAATGTGTTTGAAAACTTTTTCTATTTTTGAAATTGCAGAAACATTACTTATTTTTTCCCAAATTCCAATATATATATATATATATATATATATATATTTCTCGTGGAAGAGAAACAATTTTATACGGAAGGGTCAAATTAAATGTGAATGAAATTAAAAATGTTTATCAAACATTACATATATATGTTTCTTTTTTTATTACACAAATAGTTATCAAACGTGTTTTTGTTTCTAGTTCAAAAAAGAAATGAAGAAGAAACAAAGTAAAATAGAAACACGTGAAATCTATAATTATTACTAAATTAAAAGCTACTGTTGCCACGTGGCAACTTTATGTTGAATTTTTTCCCTCTTAATAGCTTACCTTCTTAAACTGTCCCATTTATTGCCCCCTATTAGTAATTCTCTCCTCAATTGTAAGTTGTCCATTTTTTAAGTTGTCTCATTTGCTGTCACATTTCCAATGCACATCTTTTAAGTTCTCGTTTTTGCAGCATATTCTACAACACATCGTTCAATTATACCATAAAAAAAAAAACCCTATATGTTAATGAGATGTTATTAAACTTTTTACATTGCAAATATTATTACAAATAATGTCGATTTATATTCATTATGCATGTATCCTGTTTTTGTTTTGTTCAAAGTATTTCTATTGAAATATTTTTAATTACTTATGACGAATTAAAAAAACCCTCTTATTATAAACAACCATTTCAATTTTTTTTTTTTAAATCATGAATCGCACGAGTACTAACCTAGTAAAATTAAGAAAATGAAATGGTTACCAAACACTACCTCCATTGCCAAAACGTACAAATATTGAAGTAACAAAATAAACGTACCTGAAGTCTATTACACTGGGAATTCCAAATTGGCAAATCAAACCCCAATAATTCAAAAAAATAAAAACTAAATATAGTTCATCCTAATTTAAAACCGAAAATCATACTTTGCACTTTTTAAAAACAATTGGAGATCTAGCTGGAAGATTTTTTATTTATTTTCATTTTTGTCTTCCTATTGAGATTTATTTTTCTATGTTTCTCACAAATGTTAACATATCACTAACTCTCATGCCACGTGGTTGATTTAAATCACGAAACATCAGTAGTACGTTGCGGCAAAAAAAGAAAGAGAAATTTCAGTAATATAACATAAATAAAAATTAAAAAAGGTAAAAATTTAGAAAAGATCGTCTTATGAGTATTTTTTGTAAGATGAATTTCACTCACCCGACCCATTGTGTTGTTGGGTTGAGCTGTGAGAGAGTGAGACTCTGTTTTACGATGGTCTCACTGGAGACCACTAAATAAAAAAGAATAGAGCGATTAGAGTGGTATTTGAACTTAAGTAAAGTAATAAAAAAAGGTTGTTATAATGTTGACCCGCAATATAGACAAAGATTACAACGGTCTGCACAGTAATTTACAAAATCTCCTAACAATCTCAAGTGATCGATACAATCAACGGTTCCTATGACACATCAAAACTAAATCTTCAACACTGAATTACATATTTACGTAATAAATGGCCAATAATTAAACAGAATACTACTAGTAAACATATAATTACCAGATCAATTGACTTGTTAGCCTTTGACTATTGCCATGCACGTGGTAGTAAGTTTGATTTGCCCAGTTCACTCTATTTATATAGGAATGAGACAGGTAATGGAAAACCAAACCCCCCATTTCTTCATAATAAAGATAAAAAAAAAAAAAAAAGAGTAGTACTGTACAACTTGTTTGAAAATGAGTTGTGGCACAAACCAATTCATGCTGCAACTGGTGTTGTTTGTTCTACTATCTACAATGCACTACTTATATGCTTCTTCATCATCATCTTCATCAATACTTGCTAATAATACTAATCAACAGCATTTTGCTGGAAACAACAACTCTAGACTTGTAACCCTTGATCAACTTTCTGCGGCCGCCGTCATGGACCTTATCGGAAGTATTGACCAAGGGTTGTTTCTTAAAGCTTTTCTCATCACTTGTATACACACACTCACACACACACACTCACACACACACACACATACATATATATGTAACCCCCATTTAGTTTTTAGTTTACAAAATTGAAGAATTTTCAGTTGCTCTTTCAACCACTGCATATACTTGTTTCAGCATATGTACAGAAGAAAAGTACTCCCAAGTACTACTCCTTTCCTTTGCCTTTCCAAATTCTCAATTGCTACTCTCTTCATCCCTAATCTAGAGCGTAGGAAGTTGACTTTTAGGTCATTTAAGTAACACGCATATACGTCCTTAAGTGGTGGCTCATTAGTAGAGCGAGAGCTTTATAAAATGTGAGGTCTCAAGTTCGATCCCTTTCCTTGTTCATTAGGAAAAAAAAAAAAAAAGTAATACACATACATGAATTAATGCTCTTATAGTTCACACTATATATATATATATATATATATATATAGTTCGACAAGTGCACACCGGATATGATAACGAACAAATGTGAAATTAGTAATTTTATATATACGAAAAAAGGACACTCAATTTGAGGACAAAATTATTTGAAAAAAAATAAATAGACAAACACTCAATTAGAGAGTACAATTTAAAGTTGTGGTTAATTGCAAATTAAATGACAGAAAATTAAATGAATAACTTTGGTTGATTCTTTAAAGTTGTTATTTTGATCGAGTTGTTTGAACAATGTATATGAACATACAGGTCCTACTATGTAGCGGTAGAACTTGGAGAGGAAGCGAAGGAATACTTTCTCGCTATAGACACTGGGAGTGATCTCACTTGGGTCAACTGTAAATCGGATACCCCTCAACCTCGTCATGTATTTTTTTTTTCTATCTATTTAATTTGTTTTAATTTTCCCTTATTATTGTTTCAGTAATTAATTACTCAGTGAATTAATCGTGTTGCAGTATCCTCATCCAGCATACGAGCCCAAAGAAGGTAATAGGATCTACTGTAGACACGCAATTTGTCCTTTTGTTGATCATCCTGCAGGTTTTCCGTGCACCGAACCAAATGATATATGTTATTACGAGGTTTCATATGCTGATACATCTGCCTCAACGGGATTTATGGTCATAGACACCATGTCTTTCCCCTTTATCAATGTTGACCACTCTCTCCTACCTCCTTGTATCAATATCGGGTTCGTACTTAACCAACCTACCTATATATCTACTTGTAGTTGTGACGCACCAACTCTATCCCGATTGACCAAGAGTCGGGTTGGATTAGTAAGTTGGTTATGCGTAGCAGATCCGCCTTTTTAACCTCGAACCCTTACACTAAGGATAATCAGGTTTGAAAAGTGGGCCTAGCATTGTCTAAGCTCTTCCTATTATAAATTATGCATGTTCAACCAAAGCCTGATCCAAACTAATCAAATTCGGCCGGGCGTACTGGGCTTAAATATATATATATATATATATATATATATATATTACATGATATTTGGGCCGGGCGTACTGGGCTTAAATACATCATAACTTCATAAGTAACTAATAATCAAATTCGGCCTAAATAATGTTCAGGCTTTAAATTTTCGTTCAAACTCGCACATATATCTTTCTAAGCTTAGGCTTGGCACTAATTTTTGCGGACATAATAAGTGGGCTTTGGACCGGCCGGCCTTATAGACGGTCCTAGTTACACTACTCTCTATCTATCAAAATAAATTAAGTAGTCAATCCTATAGAATTTCAGTTTGTCATATATAATAACGAACTAATACTAGTTGTATGAAATGATGAAGGTGTGGAGTTAATCAAAAATATCATCCCAACACTCCTCAAAACCTTTATGAAGATGGAATATTGGGGCTAGCCAAGAAGAGCCGCGTAAGCATTATAGCTCAGCTAGCAAATCTTGGTATAATACGACCAGTGTTTGGACATTGTATGTCTCGTCGATCGGGTGGATATTTCTTCGTTGGAGCAGGTAAAGTCCTTCCACCCGCAATCACTTGGGCTCCAATGGCTACGCTTGAAGATGAAGATCTCTACTCTCCGGGACGGGCCGATCTCCTTTTTGATGGGAGCCTTACTAGTGTGAGGAATCTCGAGATAGTTTTTGACTCTGGTGCTGTCCTCACCTATTTCCAGACAGCTGCTTTTCAAGCTACTCTTGATCTTGTGAGACATACGTACATACATTTATATATAAATGCTTAACCTAAAACAAAACACCTGGTCAATACCTATATAAGACGTACATCTTAATTAAGTATATTTGATCAAAATTAAAAGGTAAAAAGGAATCTAGACGGAACGCCACTGACACCGGTCAAACGAACCAACTACCCCAACTGCTGGCAAGGCCCACAACTAATACGATCAGTTGATGAAGTAGCAGCTTACTTCAAGACCATAGCCCTGAGTTTTCCGGGAGCCAACAACGTCCAATTCCAATTGCCGCCACACGCTTATCTTGCTATAGAGGTAATTAATTAATTAGCCATCCATCTTATCAAACCATAGCTACATAATTTATATTTCTGCTAATATATACAACCTCCCTCCTTCTAAAAAAAAAATTACTATTTTACAAAATAAACTTTTTAAAATTGTAGCTTTACTAGTTCTCCAAAATATATATATATATATATATATATATATATATATGTATATAGTTTACTGGTAGTAGTTGATCATTAATAATTCAGAATCTATGAATTCTCTTAATTTCAGCCTAAACGAGGTCAATGGAGTGCAGGAGATGTGTGCTTAGCAATTTTTGATGCTACAGAAAAAGGACTAGACACGAATCTAATTGGAGGTAAGAGGCCGGAAAAAAATTTGATTCTACGTACCGCCAATGAAATATGTGTATGGTTTTCCTCAATCCTCTATACTTCATTGGCTAGCCAAAATTGAAATGATGAGCTCTTTCGGTATAATTAAGTTGTTGTTTGATGAATTTCTTTAGGATTTATTGTAATTTAGGGTCCAATGTCCACACATTCCAATACTCCAATTTCATATCAGTTAATTATAACAGCAAGGTGGTCAAGTATAAATTTTTCTTAATTAAGGGGCTCAAAGTATTTTATGTACATCGTCCTCAACTATAATTGGAGAGTCAATTGATACGAAACTGAAATATTATTAAGGACCCTAAAATGCGAAGAGTGTCAGCAATGGACCCTAAAATACAATTAACCCAATTTTTTTACTTAACTACTAACAGTGACTATGTATCTAATCTTTACCCTTATTGTCTTTAATAATAGACGTCTCCTTTCAAGATAAATTGGTGATTTATGATCTTGATAGACAAATGATTGGATGGGCTGATTCAACCTGGTACCGTCTTCAATTCCATCAATTTTTTTCAAAGATTTTTCTTCTTTTAATTTAACTAAACTACACATGCTTATATCGTGGTGGTCGGATATCTAATTTTTTTTTTTTTTGTGTCATTTCTCGATCTCTTTTAATTATGAAAATAGTCAGGATAGAAAGATGAACGATCGTAAGTACCATCACATGGATGATCGTATGTATCGCCGCAGCCGCAGAGATCTTTTTAGACACAGTACTATAATAGCGTGGCGACAGCCTCCTCCACCTGCAGCCAACTGATTACACACCTCTATCAAACTATGATGAATTGAAGGCGTGGTATATTTGTTTATTGGAAAATAAAAGCTAGCTCATAAATTAAGATGAGCTCGATATGAATTCATTTGTAAACTGAAATTTGAAAATACTGTAATAATTCTCAGTAGAGATGATTTTCAAATGCTATAGGAGAGTTTCATAATTGGTAGATGGAGTGATGCTTTTGGGGTCTATATATCTTATCTTTTTGTAACAACCGTTCAAAAAATAAAGAAAAGTAAGTAATAATACTAATAAAAAGATTGCATTTCAATCTGTTTTTATTGTACAAGTAGTATGCTATCATATTACCATTCTACAAATGAAATCCATTTCAATACAAAACTATCAAATCATCTTTCACGGTTAAATGTTCTTCAAGACTCCAAATTAAACTTGGTGCATTTCAATTTTCAAGTAATCCATTATTAGTTTAGGAAGAGGATATTTCCACTACAAACTTTATTAATCCACTACATTCACTAATGGTAAAATGAATAAATCATTGTCATGATACAATTGTCCTTCAAATACTTGTCTTGTTTGATGATCAAGTACTTGCTTAAAGTCGATTAAAATTTTTTTTTTGTTTTTCTGTATAACTTTAAAAAAAAAATTCTTATCTTCTCAAATAAATTATGTCTATTCGTCAGCACTAAAAAATTAAATCTATCCATTACTTTTCATTTAATTTCTTCAAATATTTTTATTAAGAAAATGGAATTTAACTCCAAAAAAAAAATTTAAAAGATGTTGTACAATTGCCAACTTATTATAAAAATCTTTTAAGTTCACTAAACTTCCAAAAATGCCCTTCTGAAACTTTAATCGATCAATGGGTTCAATAATCGTAAACTTATTGGACTTCTCAATCAACTTGCTTAATTTTTCTTCCATTGTTAGAGTTAAGAAACTTGTACAACTTTATGCTGCCTCACACCTCTCACAAAACCAAGCCTGCAACTTTCTACCAATACTTTCAAGCAGCGAAAGTATAGGAGTTTGTCGGGCTCTCCTAAAAACTGAGTTGAGAGACTCTGCATTGTTTGAAGTCATGATATTGTAACGGTCTCCTTTGAAATGTGACGTGACCCAAGTTTCAAAATTTGTTTCGCTAAGATACTTCCAACCATTCTCATCAGTTTTCTCAATTTCGGACATATGTTTGCAAAACTCTTCTCTGGTATATGCCTCCGCCACTCTCTTAAAAAGTGAGATAGTGTCAGCCTTACGAGTTACAGTCCTTAAGTTGCCTATATGATAGATACAATGCGCATGACGTGCATTTTGAAAAACAACTTGGACATCACTAATAAGACCCTTATGTCGGTCAGATATCACAACAAATCCTTCATGGTCACCTGTTATTTCTTTCAACTTCATAAAAAACCAATTTTACGATGCATCATTCTCAGAATCACCAATAGCCCATGCAAGAGGATATATCTGCATATTTCCATCCTGACAAGTAGCAATAATCAACGTACCTTTATATTTAGAAGTTAAGAATGTCCCATTCACAACGACTATTGGACGTATTGAAGAGTGGAATCTAAGAATGCAAGCCCCGTAAGCCAAAAAGAAGTACTTGAATCGGTATTCATTATCACGCTCTAAAGAGAAGACTGTTCCTGGATTAACCAATTTCAAGTTATGGGCATATGCGGCCAAATTAGTGTAACTATCCTTGGCTGAACCCCTTAGATGTCTTAAGGCCTCTTCTCTACACCTCCTCGATTTTTGATAACTTAGTTCTACGCCCAATGATCGTCTAACGTCAGACATGATGTCAGCAAGTCTATACGTAGTGTTGCGGTCCTCGAACCTTGGCGAGATATATATTCCAATGATACACGATGTTGCTTGTCTATGATCAGCCATGGACTGATTTAGGGGGCAAGTATGTTCGACTAAATATTTTTGAATCTGAAAGTAATCACTTTCTGAGTACTTTGTTGCAAACAAACGCCATTTGAAATTATTATCAACACAAACTATTGTGTACACACTCTTATTCAATTTTTTTGTTTTGAACTGAAAGTTGTGGTTCAATGCAAGCAAGTGCACAACTTCCTGAAGCTCTTTCTTGTTATTGAATACTTGGTCAACCTTCAAATCAACATCTGCGGGTACCACTCGCTATGTACTTCCAACCAATGAAACTAAATGCTCACTTGTGAAGTCATTTCCTTCTCGGTTGCCTTGATCTCTGTTGCCTTGATCTCGGTTGCCTTGACTAAACTCAAATATCGATGGTGTAGATAAATCATTTCTCGTAATAGGATATAGATTCTCGAACTACATTAAACATATCCAAAAAATCATTCGCATTTTCACCCCCTTCTCGTTGTATGTCATTACCACCAAATCCATTATTTTCTTCTTCTCCATTATTTTTTTCCCGGTACCCGTCGCAATTTTTTTGGCTCACAATGGTTACACAAAAAGGAGTAGGATATAGCCTTGTTTATTGATATTCAAGTACCATTGAACATCTTCATTTGAAGTAATCCGGATAGGAACGTGTAAATTCTGCACCATTGCTGGAGTCTGAAATCCTATCTCTATGTCATCAACTTGGCAAATGTTTCGTACTTTAGCCTATAACTCTTCACATGAGGTTTCACTATTGATTGCAAGTGCTTTTGCATTCCGGCTGCAACTAAATTTCCAAGAACAGAAGCCGTTTTCATCATTGAGAAAATGTCCAAAATAACAAACAGTGGCCCAAAAAGGTGAAGTCATACCTGCAATGAATTAAATATAAATTAGAAAACTACCAGAATTTGAAGAGGAAGAGCAATTTTGAATTACAGTTAAGTTAAAAAGAAGAGCAATTTTGAATTACAATTAAGTCAAAAAAAAAAAAGAGCAATTTTGACTTACAGTTAAGTTAAAAAGAAGAACAATTTTAAATTATAGTTAAGTTAGTCAGGGTCGATTAAAGCCAATTAAGCGACCAGTGAAGTTCAATCAAGGTCGGTTATGTTAGTTAAGTTAATCAATGCTGCTTAATCGACCTTTTGTTGTTACTTGAGGTCGATTAATGAACAATTAAGGTCGATTAAGTTATAGAATAGCAATTAAGGTCAATTAGGTAAATTAAAGTCGTCTATAAAAGAACAATTTTGAATTACAGTTAAGTTAGTTAAGGTCGATTAATGCCGATCAGTCGACCACTGAAGGCCAATTAAGGTCGGTTAAGTTAGTTAAGACAAAAGGTCGATTAATTATTGGTACATAAGGTCGATTAAGCGACAAAGAACAATTAAAGCCGATCAATCGACAATTTAAGGTCAATTAAGGTCGGTTAAGTTAGTTAAGCCAAAAGGTCGATTAATCGACCTTTTATGGTTGCTTAATCGACCCTTCCCTATCAGTAAATTTACAGAAAAGGCTGTACTGAAAATGAAACTTTACATAATAGGGTGAGCCAAAAGACCAACCTGAATTCGAAAAACAAATTATATGCACGAACTGGAAAAACAAGGTAGTGGGAATTTGAGAGAAAAACTCAATTTGTAAGAATTTTAGGGCTTGGACTTTTAGAGAGAAAAATTCGTCTGATAAAGCACGGCAGATTTCTTCAAAAATGGCTATTCTAAGCTTTGGATTAGAGGGACATTTTAGACATTTCAGACATGAGGCCTTGTGAATTAAAAGAAAGGGTATAATAGACATTTTGATTCAAAAGTGCACATATAATATCTTTTCTAGTAAGTGAGGCCATTTTTAAAAACTACACCTTTGACATGGCTGTTTTTGAAGATTCCCCCATGTATAGGAGTAACTTTTATCCGTTGAGCGGTGGGCCTTCCACTCAGCACCGTTGGACCCCAAAGATCAACGTTCAGCCCTACTCGATGGGTGAATCTATCAATCAAGCTCCCCTTTGCACTCAAGGACCAATCTTTGTCCTGCCGAGGAAGGCTTTGTGTTGAAGACTGAAGTCTTCATTCAATCATGTGAATTAATTCTTTTAGCAAATTTTTGGGAATTAGATTGTAATTAGTTTATAACTAATTCCTAACTTAAGTCTTTCCTATTAGTGTTTATTTTCTCTCTTTGCAGATCTATCTTGTGCCTATATAAAGAGAAGGAAGTATTCATTCCAAAGGATCGAAAAAACATAGAGAATACTCTTAGTCTGAAAGAGATATACTGAAGCTTGAATGTCACTAATGATGCAATCACATTTATTAAGTCACTAATAATGCAATCACATTTATAAGTGACATTCATCCCTTTCAAGATTTCTGTCCAAATCTATCTTTCTCATCTTTTATGACAACTGAATCCTTTTAGGGTTTGTTGATGAGAATAGACAGAATAGTTTGATACTATCTTTGATAGTTTTTTTCGTATTGTTTTTCACTTGTTTACTTTGATAAGTATTGTAATCTTCAACGAGTTTTAATAGTGAAAATTTTGTCATATTGGTTCATCTACAAGCATCATTGCTTGTAGATAACAGTTACATCTATGTGCTCTTTAATACTTGTTTTATTCCGCTGCTTAAATTGTAGATGTCACTGTGTATGTGATCACATTTATTGATCACATTTACAATCTGTTCGAAATTCATTGAGTTGTCCTAGCAACAAAATTTTTAATTGGTATCAGAGCCATCACTTGACAATACTAAGTTTTGATCATGTGTGTAGTTATTATGAAAACAAAAATTGTTTCCTATTTTCGCCCTCCAATTCTTGCTGGAACCAATATTCCATTTGGAAGGTTAAAACTAGGTCCTACATTAAATCGATTGATGAAAGGACTTGGCGTGCTGTTCACACTGGGTGGACTCCTCATATAATTATTGATATTAATGGTGATTATCAATATAAGTCTGAGATTAGTTGAACAAATGGTGATATCACTTTGGCAAATTATAATTCTAAGGCTATTCATGCTATCTTTAGTGTTGTTGATGTGAACATATTTATGATCATATGTAACCATACGTCTGCCATGGATGCATGGGAAACTCTTCAAAATTGTGAAGGCACCGCAAGTGTGCGTCAAACTAGGTTAAGACTTTTAACCACTTACTTTGAAAATTTAAGAATGGAAGAGGATGAAAATATCCATTCTTTCAATGTAAAGATAGCAGAAATTGTAGATGAGGCACAAGCATTGGGAGATGCTATTTCTAATGCTAGACTCGTTAGCAAAGTGATACGTTCTCTTCCCGAATGTTTTAGTATAAAAGTCTCTGCTATAAAAGAGGCATATGACATTGAAAAGTTGAGTCTTGATAAACTAGTAGGCATATTGAAAACCTTTGAATTAAAATTGTCTAATCAAAGCAAAAACAAAGGTAAAAGCATTGCTTTACCAACCCTTCAATAAACTCAACCAGATTTTCCCAATGATTTACAAACATGAACTGTTGAACTTGAGAAATTTGATTTTGGAGTAGAATTTGTAACCTTACTCATCAAAAGGTTCAACAACATTCTGTTTAAAGGACAAAAACATTTTGGTCTACTTCAAAATTTGAACCAAGAAAATTTTCTCAAGGATCAAATGTTGGTAAGTCTAGAGAAAAGTTTACTCCAAAAGCTCCATCTAAATTTGATACAAAAAATTAGGATTCTGTTCAATGTGGGCTTCGGTCACTATGCTGCTGAATGCATCAATACCCCTAAGAAAAACGGTAAGAGCTTGGTAGCTACCTTAAGTGACAGTGAGGATAATGCAGATGATGATGCAACTATAAGTATTATGATTGAGAATAAAAAAATACAAATAAATTCTCATGGTGTGTCACGTGGTGTTGCCCGAAATGTGATCACATCTGCCAAATCATGTGTGCCAAACCTAACATGTCTCAACTCTTCCATAGTTGGTGACACTGAGGTACAAGCTCATATTGAATGTGAATCAGATGATCTGGATTTACATGAAAGCTAAGGTTGCAAATATGATGATTGGACAAAAAAGGATGAGAATAATTGAAAGCTATTTTCAAGAGTGCTGCTCTTGAAGCTATAAGGCAATATATAATATAGATTTCCTTGAAAGCTATAAGGCACTATATGATATAGATATACTTGAAAGCTATTTCAAGAGTGCTGCTCTTGAAGCTACTCTTGATAATCTTGTGAGTTACATATGTTGTTATGACCTTAGAATTAGTAAGTTTTGATGTTGCAAAACTACATTAGAATAATTTCCCACAAAATAGTTTAATAGGCTTAAATGTATAAGAGTTAGTGTCAAAGAAACAACAAAC
>CM028364.1:20617118-20622118 GCA_016624345.1 Platycodon grandiflorus | reverse complement strand
TGACTTTTTATAGTAAAAAAAGATGTTTTTTAATTGCAAATTCGACGTATATTATTTTATATTTTTCCAAAAATCATAAAACACGTAGTTCGTAGTACTTTTAAATTAATACGAGTTACGTGTTTTATAATTATAGAAAAATAAAATTATATGCGTCGAGTTCACATTTAAAAAAATCTTTTTTGACTAAAAAAAAAGTCAAAAAAGACAATCATTTAGCAACGAAGAGAGTCCTATTTTTAGAAATAAAACTATTTTTTGAAACAAATTAAAAAGAAAGAAAAATAAATTTTTTGGAACGGATGTTTGCGCGAGTGCGCGCGCACACACACACACACACACACACACATATATATATATATATAGATATATATATATACACACACACACGCAGTGGTAGTAGTTGATTACACAGAATCTATGAATTATGTTTCAGCCTAGAAAAGGTCATTCGCGTTCGGGAGATGTGTGCTTGGCAATTCTTGATGCTGCAGGACCAGGATTAGTAGAAATGAATTTAATTGGAGGTAAGAGGAAAAATATTAATTCTACTGCCAAAGCTCAATTTTGACTTAATTTGACAATGAAATATGTGTATGGTTTTTCTCTATACTTAATTAATAGGCTAGGCGAAATTGAAATGAGCTCTTTCAGTATTAGTTGTTACTCCATTTGATGATTTTTTTTTTTTTTATATTTTAGGATCCAATGTCCACACATTCTTCCAATACTCCAATTTCATATCAATTGGAGTGTCTATTGTACGTGTAATAAAAGTTAGGATTTAGGCGATAAGTTGATCAAATTACAATTAATTATAACAAGAATGGTCAAGTATACTTTTTCTTATTTATTAAGGGGCTAAAAGTATTTATTTACATCGTCCTCAACTATAATTAGAGAGTCAATTTAGCTCCTTAAATGAAAAATTCTTCACATGGCCACCTTCACTATCATTAATAATTGCGCCTAAATCCTAACTTCTGTTAGGATAGACCCTCCAATATGAAACTAGAGTATTAGACCTTAATTGCTAAAATTAAAATCAAAGACCCTAAAATGCGAAAGTGTCGACAATGGACCCTAAAAGATAATTAACCCAATTTTTGACTTAGCTACGTAATAAGGGTCTGTTTGTTAATTCAATTAAGAGCTTAATTAGGAAAATTTTAAGTGATATTAAAAATAAAATTGTTTGATAATGTAATATTATATCACTTAATAAATTAAGTACCTCTTAAATATAGCCAAAAAAATAAGTCAAAAGAGGATATTTTAATGTTTTAAGCTCTACTTTTTGATTTTTCAAACAACAATTTTCAGTTTTAACAAACAGATCCTAACGCTCAATAATATGTATCTAATCAACTATTTACCCTTGCCTTTAATACTACTGTAGACATCTCGTTCCAAGATAAATTGGTGATTTATGATCTTGATAGACAGATGCTTGGATGGGCTGATTCAACCTGGTACCGTCTTCAATTCCATCAATTGTTTCATAGATCTTCTTTTAGTTTAACTAAACCACACATGCTTATATCGTGGTCGGATATCTAATTTTATTTGCTTTTTATTTTTTTTTTTAATTTGGTCATTTCTCGATCTCTTTTGATTGTGACTAGTCGGGATAGAAGGATGAACGATCGTAACTACCGCCACATGAATGATCGCAAGTACCGCCGCAGAGATCGTTCTAGACACCGCTTTAGTACTATACCGGTGCAGCGGCAGCCTCTTCCAGCCAACACCTCTATCAGACTATGAATTGAAGGCATATTATATTGGTTGGAAAATAAAAGCTAGCTCCTAATTAAGATGAACTCGAAATGAATTAATTTGTATACTGAAATTTGAAAATACTAGTTCTCAATCTCAGTAGAGATGATTTTCAAATGCTATAGGAGAGTTTCATAATTGGTGGATGGAGTGATGTTTAGGGGGTCTATCTTCTCTTTTGTAACAACCGTTCAAAAAAAAAAAAAGAACAAGACTGCATTTCAATCTGTTTTATTCTACTAGCAGTATGCAATGGTATTACCATTCTACAAATGAAAATCCATTTCAATAAGAAGCTATCAAATCTTCTTGCATGGTTAAATGTTCTTCAAGACTCCTACTTTAACTTGGTGCATTTTTTCAAGTAATCCATTATTATTTAATTATAGCCTTTCTCTTGGCCTTTGGGTGAAAGTAAAGGCTTGTTTAATTTACAGACACACATGTACACACAGTAACCTTCTTCCACTTAGCACCGTCAGATCACTTATAAGGTCGACTTTTGGCACTTCAACGGGTGAGTCTAGCAATCAAGCTCCGGCCCTTGTCCCTTTGTACTCAAGGACCAATCTTTGTCCGGCTCGAGGAAGGCTTTGCACTCCTCCTTTACCCTTTGGGAGGCCTACGCCCCATAGAAGAAAATGTCTTCCTAAGACTGTCCCTTGGCCTGCATGTCGTAACACAAGATTATATAGCACGAGTTAGCTGGCTGTTTCATTGTTATTAGAACCAAAATATCCTTATTTTATGTGGGTGGCATGCAGTGGCATGTTGTACACAGTGCTTGTTAGGCTAAGACGTGAACGTACATGCAGGTTGGAATCTTAGAGTTGTGATATTAACAAAATTGGGTTGTTGAAAACAAACATCTTTATATACAGACACATCTTTACACACACACACACACACATATATAAGTTGGTCATTTTGCAATAAACATGATACCAAAGTAGTCTAGTGTAAATTTTACTAATTAATTGTTGTTTAGTAAAATTTGTGGATTAGTTTTAAATGTTAGTATTTTTTAGTACAATATGCTCAGGATTTATTATTTTTATTGTTATAAAAATGCTAAGTTTACAACTAATTATACAACTTTGTCTAGAAGATAAAGTGCATGTGAGGTGCATAATGCAGAGTTTTTACCATAGTGGTAGAACTAATTGTAAACCTATCAATGTATTGACTAGTATTATATTTAAAAAAAAATTAATTGTTATTTCATGAAGTTTTGATCTAGAGTTGTTTGTTAAGATAAAATACAAATTTGTATTAGTTTTAGAGTTTTTAATTCGGAAATTTAAGAAATTAAAAATTAATCAAATACTGTCCACTTATTCTAAAAAGTTATAGATATTATAAACAAAACTATTAAAAAAATACGATAAACTTAAAATAGTACTACGCACTGTGGTACCCGGTACCGCACATTTCATTCCAATAGACAAATCGGTGCCTACGTTGGTTCGAAATTTATATTTTTGCTTTATGTGAACAAATTTCAAACACAACTTTTACACTGGTACTCCAATATCAACTAACTCCTCTATTATAAAACACGTAAATTACTAAATTTAAGTCCGGAAAAAAAAAGTCAACGGAAGTGTACTACATAAATTACTTCTAGCTTTTAACGATGCCATTTCATCTCTTGAGCCGAGCCTTGTCACGGCGGAGCCGGGTTTGAAAGACACCCAAAATAGTCCGCTCACCTCAAGTATACGAGCCACTCACGAGCACTCGCAAGTTGAGCCAAAATTGGCGAGTCGAGTCGAGCTTTTGGTTCAGACCGCTCCATTTAGTGATCAGCAGCTACATTAATCTTAGAGCAAGAACAACAAGGGAGCAAATGGGTGTTAAGCTCCCCAAAGCTCCCCCAACAAAGTATCATTCTGTATCAAATTGTCCAATTGGAGGAGAGAGAAAATTTTTGGGGAGAAAAAATTGCTCCCGTATTTTCCGGTATCTTGTTTTGGAATCCAAGGACTATACGGTACCGTTTCACTTACAATTTGTATCAACCGGTACCGTTTTATTTAAAAAGGTGGAGAGAGAATAGGAATGAGCTCCTGCCATGTTTTACACATGGCAGGCTATGAGTGGCCTTGGGTATAAAAACCCTCTATCCAGTTTTAATCAAATTTTGACCACAAAAAAGCTTTTTTTTTTTCAATTAAAGTTCACATTTTTACCTATAAATAGAGACTTGGTTTACTTCATTTGGACACCAGTTCAATTTTCTACAAATTTTTGAAGATTTCCTCCATTTTCTTCTCTTCTCTCTCTTCAAATTTAATTTTTCTCAATTTTCCTCTCTTTTCTCTCTTTACATTTTCAACATTAAGTTATTTAATACCTTAATTTGTTGCTAATATTATTATTATGTAGTTTAAATAATAATTATTAATATTGCTATTATATAAATTAGATATTAATATTATTATTTCTATTATTACTGTTATTATTGTACCTATATTTGTCATTTTAAATTAATTAAGCCACTTAATGTTGTTATTATTATTATTTCTATATTTGTCATTTGATTGAAAATGTTTGGAGTCTTTTTGGTAATTAGTATGTTGGTGCTTGTATCTTTCATAATTTTCTCATTTATGCTTGTTGTATTGTTCTTAATGTTTCCTTTTAATCGTTGTATTTGAATTTCGTATTCTAATTATTGTAGTTGTTTTAAAACTATTGTTTAATATAAATTATGCCACCTAGTATAATTGCTATTATTAATTGTCTAATAATTACTGAGATAATAATTATTTTAATATTAATATTTTCATCAATGATTTTTAAAATTAATGTTAAAAAGTGAAAAGTTATTACATTAATTTTAATTTCGAAAATATTATTAATTATTATTAATATGATTTCAAAAATATTTATTTAGCAAATATCTAATTAAAATGGCATTTACAAACTTATTGTTTAATATAAATAAATGTAAAGATATTAATTTAATGGATATAAAGATGGTAGGGTAAAGATGGTAGGGTATGTAAGAGTATTGGAGTTTGTGCATTGTTGGGAGGATTGATTTATTTGGGGAGTATAGTGGGAGCATAAGGGTATTTTGGGTATAAAAATACCAAAAGTAAGCATAAGCTCCTAAGCTCCCCAAACTTGTTGTTCCCGCTCTTAGAAGACTAGTTAAATCTAGGGGTGTAAATATAAACCGCCAACGGCGAAAACCAAACCAAACCGAAGCAGTT